>OU862924.1:7072635-7080135 GCA_917880885.1 Limnephilus marmoratus | reverse complement strand
CTAGAAGAGTATATATTTAGGTTAGATTAGATTTCAGTGAAGTCAGGTTAGAAAAAGATGTGAAGTATGATATTTTATTTAGTTAATTTAATTATTTTCTTTTCCTTTATAATGGTTAGGAAGTCAGATATTCTTTAAAGAAATCTCGTCCCCTTTCGAATATCCAATTTTGAACACGAATAGTAAAAAGAGGTATGGTAATACTTGATTTTATATCGGTGTTCAATGCATTGTATATTTTGGGGGCAATGAACCAAAATTGTCGGTGAGCGAATGTGGTTCTAGTTTTTGGAACCATGCATCCCAGATTTGATGAAAAGCGGGTTTTGGCTTGATGTTGTGGAGCCACCAGTAGGTTATTTTTCCGTATGTAGGATAGGCTTGTCTTAGTGAATAGTTGGCGAATATCTAAGACCTTAAATTTAGTAAATAGCACATTAGAGGGGTGGGTAGGTTGGCATTTAAATATGATTCTCAGTATTAGTTTTTGAACTGTAATTATTGGATTAATGACGGATTCTGTGCAACCACCCCATCCCAAAATACCGTAAGTTGCAATGGATTGAAAAAGAGCAAAATATACGCTTCTAAGGGTTTTTAGGTCTAAGATGGATCTAAGAGAGCAGAATATATGGCAGAGCTTACGGAGTCTTTTCACTGTGTCATTTATGTGTGCTTCCCAACGTAGTTGGTCATCTATGATTATGCCCAGATATTTAACTTCCTTAGATGATTTAAGGGTAGGACACGTGCAATTTGTAATAGGTGGGGTTCCGGGTGGGTGTGGGTGCATGTTTAGTGAACACGAGTGAATTATTGGTTTAGGGCAGTTGTTGGGAAAATTATGTTTGTGTATGGAAAACGTCATATATTGTGTTTTGTCAATATTGAGTGTAAGGAGATTTGTGTCAAGCCAATGCCTCACTTTTATTAGGCCATTATTAGTTTTATTAATAACTGCTTGCCATATTTCATCTTCGAATATTAAGACTGTATCGTCGGCAAATGATAAAATCTTACCTCCAATATCCATGGTACATAGTGTGTTGATGTATAAAAGAAATAAGAGTGGTCCTAGTACACTGCCTTGCGGTACACCGTAAGACATGGATAATTTTTTGCTTTTATTTATTTTGTCAGAGTGGATAAGAGTTTGTTGAGTTCGGTTTGTTAGGTAGTTTTCGAACCATGTGTAGGGTATCCCAGTTATTCCGATCTGTTGAAGTTTTTTAAGCAGTAAGGGATGGGAGACCGTATCAAATGCTTTTGAGAGATCGAGGAAAACAGCAAGCGGTTTTCGACCAAGGTCAAGATTAAAAGAAACTATTTTTGTGAGGGCGGCTATTGCATCTGAGGTACTCCTACCTTTGCGGAAACCATATTGGTTGTCCGATAATATTTTGTTATCTTCAAGGAACTTGTAGAGTCTATTCTTCACCGCTTTTTCTATGATTTTAGATATTGTGCTAAGTAAAGATATCGGTCGATAGTTATTTACAGATAGTTTGTCTCCTGATTTGAATATTGGGATTATTGTGGCCTGTTTTAAGGAGTTAGGAAATACACCAGTTTTAAAGCTTAGATTGATTATATGTTTCAGAGGTGAGGCTATATATTTTTGGATATGTTTGATGATTTTTGTTGAAATGTGATCTATACCTACAGAGTTACTGTTTTTAAGGAAGAGATTAGTTCTAAAATTTCTGTGTCAGTAGTGGGAGTGAATTGGAAAGGGTTATAGCTAAGATAAGTGAGGGGTATATTGTTTGCAAGATCTTTGTCCGAGACGTTGTGTCTGTCTAAAATATTTTTTGCTAAGTTAGATCCAATATTGGAGAAAAATTGATTGAAATGGTCGGAAATTTTTTCGGGGTCGGAATTGACATGTAATATTTGATCTTCGATGTTAATCTTAACAATGGGTGTATTGGTTTTATTAATATTGGCTATATCTTTAACGATATTCCAAATTTTTTTATTATCACCGGTAGCTTCACTGATTTGTTTATGGTAGTAATCTCTTTTAACACTGTCAATTATTTTTTTGCAGTTATTTCTGTAACGTTTGTAGAATAAGAGAGATTCATAATCGTGGGGATTTTTTCTACAGAAGTTATGAATCTTATCGCGCTTTCTGATACAGTAGAGAATTCCTGCAGTGATCCATGGTTTGAGTTTTGTGTCAGATCGTTTTTTTTTACTTTTTGTGTATGATGTAGCATCGGTTAAGTGGTTACGTAGGGTATTTATAAATAATTCACATGCAGAGGTGACATCGGTACAAGAATAGATAAGTTCCCAGTTTTCTTTAGAGACACTGTTTAGGAGAGTTTCATATGAGATCTTTTCTTGAGGGGAAGTATTTTGTGGTGATTTATGATTTTTATGCGAGAGAGAAGTGATGATTGAATAGTGATCTGTAACAGTTGATTGATAGACAATGGATTTGGTGTCTAATTCACTCTTAACAAATACATGATCTATACAATTGCTAGTGTTTGAGTCTGATTCTCTAGTTGGTGCTGTAACAGTTGGAAAATATCCTAATAAAGTTAGTGCGTTTAGGTATTCATTTGCTTGAGGGTGCATTTTATTAATTATATTTATGTTAAGATCACCTATTATAAAGGTGTTTTGGCGGTGTTCAATGTTTGATAAAATTTCTTTCAGTGAATGTATGAATGGGGCGATGTTATGTGTATTCGGAGATCTGTACATTGTAAGAAGTGTTATATGATTTATCAATTTGAATTTGTAGACAGTTTGCATATTTAATTTTGATCTCTTTTACTGAGTGAGAGATATGATTTTTAATGTATACAATGACTCCGTCGTTCTGAGTTTGGTTGTGTAAAGTATTATAGTGATTGTAGTTTCTTATCGTTTTAGGGATGAAATTTCCTTGAATCCAGCATTCACTCAAGACAATTATATCAAAATCTGAGACAAGATCAGTGAGGAGAATAAGAAGTTCACCAAAATTTTTGTTTATACTTCTTATGTTCATAGAGAATATCGTAAGGGTTGAATTAGTTAATAATAATTGACGTACTACTTCGGAATCATTGGTAGATATACATGGGATTTGTGTTGTGTTATCTATTAAATCTGCTATGTCTTCCATTTTCTGGTTTTTTGTTTTGCATAAATTATTAATAACCAAGTTGTAGTGACATTGGTACGTTTATGAGATAGAGATTTAGTTGATATAAATATATAAAATATACATAAATATATAAAGTGTAAATATAGTTGTTGTGAATATATAATATAAGCACATAATGAATATATGACATAAGCATAAGAATATAGTGTAAGCTTTGTGAAATAAGGTTTATGTTGTTGTGAATTTATAATATAAGCATATATAGTATATATATATAACACAAACATAGGTATATAAGGTATACAAATAGTTGTTACGAAAAATATGATATAAGCGTATAGATAATATATGATACGAGCGTATATAGAATATAAAATAAAAGTATGTATGTAAAGTATGTATAGTATGTACAACATAAACATAGGTATATAAGGTACATATATAGTTGTTGCGAAAATATAACATCAGCGTATACAAAATATGTAGCACAAGCATATATAGAACATAAAATATAGGGATATAAAGAATATTAAGTAAATAAAACATAGGCTTATAAATAGTATAAAACATCAGCATAAGCATAAATAGTATGTAAGTGATATAAGAATTTAGTTGTTGAGAATGTTTAACATAAGCATATAAAGTATTTATAGTATAAGTATAGGTGTATAAAGTGTACTTATAGTTTCTGCGAATGTATGACATAAACATATAAATAATAAATAACATAAGAATATGAAATATGAGCATACAAAGAAAATAAAACATAAGCTTAAAAAGATTATAAAACGCAAGCATATAAAGAAAATAAAACATAAGCATATAAAGTATACCAGTGATATATGTATTTGGTTGTTGCGGATATTTAACATGTATAACACAAGCATAAGTATACAAAGTATGCATATATTTGTTGCGAGTATATAACACGAGCATATAAAGCATAAGCATATAAGGAGTATAAAACATAAGAATATAAAACATAAGCACAAGCATGTAAAGTACACAAGTGCTATAAGGATTTAGTTGTTGCAAGTATTTTATATAATTATAGCAGGTATATATTGTAACTACGAATTGAAGATACATAGTACAAGATTTATATTTGTTAATGTTAAAACTAAATGTAGTGTTTGTGTAAAGATATAGAAGAAAACTAGAAAAATACAAATTAAATAATTTAAATTCCCCTGTCGCCATATACCTGTGCCCTTCTGGTTCATATAATAGGTTGAGTTTAATAGATAAAATAGTGATGTTAATGATTTTTGGGTAAAATAAAAAATATATAAACATAAGTACAATAGTTACAGTTTTTTTTACAAGTTATTGAGTGAGGGAGATAAGAGGTGTTTGTTTTTGTCATTGATAATAATGACTGGTGTCCCAATTTCTTTGCGGACGTACACTTGCCCTCCACGGGTCCAGGCGAATTTAAATAAGTTTTCCCGTGTAGCTTTACGTGCAAGGAACCACAAGTGTTTCTTTCGCACGAAACGTAAGGTGTTCCGAGACGTATATGTGGGAGCGAGGTCCTGCAATTCCGACGAGGGTGGTGTTGAGTTTTTCCTCTCTATTGTTTGCTTCTTTGTTGAACTTTTTTATGTCTGTCAGGAAAACATCACGGTCGATACTGGTTTTAAATGATATGATTATGGGCCTGCATTGATCTTTAGGTATTTTTTGGGAGATGCGGTAAGCTGCGTCAATCTTGTTCATTTCTACGTTTGAATTAGTAGTTTTTTTGATGTTGGATATAAGGTTTTTCAAGTTTTCCCCGTTATTTTCTGGGACCCCCCTGATTTCTACGTTTTTAGACCTATTTTGCCTATCGCTTTGCTCCATGTGATTTTCTAACACTTCAATTCTTGCTTCGAGGCTGGTGTTTTTTTTCTCCAGTTTGTTATTAGTGTCCTCAAGCTCATGGACGCGAAGGAGAATCTCCTCATATTGCTTGCTCATCCCCGCTAGAGTGGCAAGAATTTGCGTGTTTTGTTAGAGGAGTTAAGAGAGTAGTTCACTATCAATAAGTGAACTGCCGCTGGGTTTGACAGTCGGTGTGACACAAATGCATTGTTTACATTTTATGAGGGAACGCCGCTCCTTAAAGAGGCGACGGTAGGTAGTTTCCGCTACACCTCCACATTGCAGATGAAATGTCTCCTTGCAGGTTATGCACACAAAAATAGACTCTCCATCCATCCATCCATCCATCGTCCGTCCGTCCGTCCGTCCGTCCGTCCGTCCGTCCATCCATCCATCCATCCATCCATCCATCCATCCATTCATTCATTCATTCATTCATTCATTCATTCATTCATTCATTCATTCATACATTTATTCATTCATTCATTCATTCCATCCATCTATCAATTAGATCTGAGCACAAAACTTGGCAAAAGCCATTTCACGTAACGTCTCCGACAACTTTTTTTTAATGTACAAGAGCCTAAACTTCACCTAATCATGTGGAGTCAATAAAATATTTAATAAATTAACTTATTTTTTCATTTATTTATTAATTTTTTATTCATTCATTTATTCAATCATTCATTCATTTATTCATTCATACATTCATTTATTCATTAT
Source organism: Limnephilus marmoratus (assembly GCA_917880885.1). NCBI lineage: Eukaryota > Metazoa > Arthropoda > Insecta > Trichoptera > Limnephilidae > Limnephilus > Limnephilus marmoratus. The sequence goes on along the minus strand of OU862924.1, from coordinate 7,074,440 downwards.
TCATTCATTCATTCCTTCCATCTATCTATCATTCAGATCTGATCACAAAACCCGGCAAAAGCCATTTCACGTAACGTCTCTGACAATTTTTTTTTTTTTATGTACAAGAGCCTAAACTGCGCCTAGTCATCTAGAGTCAATTAATTAATTAATTTAATTAATTTATTTTTTCATGTAATTATTCAATTATTTATTCATTTATTTGTTCATTCATTTATTCATTCATTCATTTACTGACAACTTTTTTTTTATGTACAAGAGCCTAAAGTGCACCGAATCATGTGGGGTCAATTAATTATTTAATGAATTAATTTATATTTTCATTTATTTATTTAATCATTTTTTTATTCATTCATTTTTTCATTCATACATTCATTGATTCATTATTCATTCCTTCCATCCATCAATCATTCAGATCTGATCTCAAAACCCGGAAATAGCCATTTCAAGTAACGTCTCTGACAATTTTATCTTTTAAGTACAAGAGCCTAAATGCACCTAGTCAACTAGAGTCAATTAATTAATTAATTAATTTTTTCATGTAATTATTCAATTATTTATTTATTTATTTATTCATTCATTAATTCATTTACTGACAACTTTATTTTTTGTGTACAAGAGCCTAAACTGCATCCATCCATCCATCCATCCATCCATCCATCCATCCATCCATCCATCCATCCATCCATCCATCCATCCATCCATCCATCCATCCATCCATCCATCCATCCATCCATCCATCCATCCATCCATCCATCCATCCATCCATCCATCCATCCATCCATCCATCCATCCATCCATCCATCCATCCATCCATCCATCCATCCATCCATCCATCCATCCATCCATCCATCCATCCATCCATCCATCCATCCATCCATCCATCCATCCATCCATCCATCCATCCATCCATCCATCCATCCATCCATCCATCCATCCATCCATCCATCCATCCATCCATCCATCCATCCATCCATCCATCCATCCATCCATCCATCCATCCATCCATCCATCCATCCATCCATCCATCCATCCATCCATCCATCCATCCATCCATCCATCCATCCATCCATCCATCCATCCATCCATCCATCCATCCATCCATCCATCCATCCATCCATCCATCCATCCATCCATCCATCCATCCATCCATCCATCCATCCATCCATCCATCCATCCATCCATCCATCCATCCATCCATCCATCCATCCATCCATCCATCCATCCATCCATCCATCCATCCATCCATCCATCCATCCATCCATCCATCCATCCATCCATCCATCCATCCATCCATCCATCCATCCATCCATCCATCCATCCATCCATCCATCCATCCATCCATCCATCCATCCATCCATCCATCCATCCATCCATCCATCCATCCATCCATCCATCCATCCATCCATCCATCCATCCATCCATCCATCCATCCATCCATCCATCCATCCATCCATCCATCCATCCATCCATCCATCCATCCATCCATCCATCCATCCATCCATCCATCCATCCATCCATCCATCCATCCATCCATCCATCCATCCATCCATCCATCCATCCATCCATCCATCCATCCATCCATCCATCCATCCATCCATCCATCCATCCATCCATCCATCCATCCATCCATCCATCCATCCATCCATCCATCCATCCATCCATCCATCCATCCATCCATCCATCCATCCATCCATCCATCCATCCATCCATCCATCCATCCATCCATCCATCCATCCATCCATCCATCCATCCATCCATCCATCCATCCATCCATCCATCCATCCATCCATCCATCCATCCAT